>CM049319.1:55253416-55288416 GCA_026874595.1 Sipunculus nudus | reverse complement strand
CCCACCACTATATGTCATTATTATTTTTATATACCCAATGTATTGTGAAAAGTTCGATGCATGTCGTAATAAAATACATCTTGTATCAACGTCTACAGGTATAAAATCATGTGAAACTGTTCAAAATGTGATCACATAATCAATATATAAGTGTGTGCATGTATGTGTTTAATTGTTTTATTGTGATGTTTGAAACTATTTGCTATGGTTAAATTGCCACTGACCAAATATATTTTTTAGTTTAACTACCCACATATCGATGTGTGAGGTAAATTATATAAATAAATGATTTTAATGCTATATTTGTGTATAACATATCCCTTTTAAATGTAACATATATATGTAAATATATGTCAGTATATTTAATGTTCGACCCTTTCTATGGTTTATATATAACAACTTACATTTTTTATAAATCTAAAGGTCTGATTATTAGCAATGTTAAAGATATGTATAAGGATATTCTTAGATTCCTGTGCTCACTCCATGTACCTTTTTTTTCTTTGCAAGAAGGACATGTTTTCACCCGTGTATATCTGTCTGGCAGTAATGTGACACAAATACTGACCTGATATTTACGAGATACATTGCCAAATGGGACGGGAATGGCACCTTAACTTGTTGGTGCGGCTCCTAATAAAGGGGAGGATCCGTACGGAGTGTTTTGTTTTGGCGGAACCATACGCTCTATTAGAACCATTCGGGGATTTCAAAGCGTTCGACAATGCTCGGTACAAAAGACATTAATAACTAAAGAAAAGTATCAGTGTATAAGTGTCTGCGTACCCATAAACAATTTATATATATAATTTTGAAAATAATATATAGGAAACCATACATATATATGTATACATATTCATTTACACCGAATTACGCAGGTACGATTTAGTATATAACTGATGTAATAGTCAATGCTTGCGTGTTTACATGGCCTGTAAAAAAAAGTACCTGCTGAACTAATTAATTCAATAAGTAATTAATAATACCGCGACATGTGAATGTTAGATATTCCAACTTAACATACTAAGCAGCCTTAGCATGTTAAAGACGTAGGGGCAAATTCCAGCTTGATCTTGAATTTAGTAATTGTATTGTAACTTTGGATAACAGAACGGTAGACAAGCTCCTATGTGCGGTTATGACATTATTCTCGCACATAAAGATCCGGCTTTGCGCATGCGCGCTCTTTCAAATATGTGCCATTCGGTTGTGCATCCGTCTGTGAGTTCGTACGCCAGAATTTCAACACATGACTTACCTGTTTTGGTAGTCCATGAAGTGAACTTTCATCTACAGCAAGTATGTATTAAAATTAAACACTGTATTAAGCGTGGTTTTAAATCCAGTATAGCAATAAAGAGTCTTCATCTGAAATACAACCATGTGAGAGGAAAGCGTCCATTCCTCACCGCACCCTGCTGTATATTGATATAAAGAGCTTTTAAACATAGCCTACAACACTCCTTAGTTATTGATCAAATATGCACCTTTTAGTGCAACGAACCAGGAACATTCATTGTTCAACATGAGATTCCGATAGTATAAGCAAATGGAAGTCTCGGAAATTACGTCATGGAGAAAAAGCCTAGCCCCTCGTCCAATCAAATCGATTAAGGAAGTAAATGGAATTTGTTTGAACTAACTATAGGCGACATCCAGGAAGTACTTACGCAATAGACTCATATATATATATATATATATATATATATATATATATATAGATAGATAGATAGAGAGAGAGAGAGACAGAAAGACAGACAGACAGACAGAGACAGACAGACAGAGACAGACAGAGAGAGAGGGAGGGAGCGTGTATGAATAAACGCGAGAGAGAAGGAATCGAGAGAAAAAAATAAAAAAGAAAGATAGAAAAAACTGGTTAACTTGTCCCAATCTACTCTACAAGTTAAACGCTCATTAATAAAGGTGTAAATGATTCTATCAACTTAAATACATTTCAAGATAAAGATTAAATATTGTTTGAAACATACGGCGAAAATATAGGGGCCATGACAAATAAATAAACATTAAAACCAAACAGGGAAAAAGCATGGAACAAGAGAAGGGCGAACGGACGGGCATGTTTCATGTCCTTTTTCATACCAGTATAAATATATATATATATATATATATATATATGTTACCACCATAATAATTTTCATTTTTAGTTGTGCAACCCATGTAATAATGAATAAAGTTTACCGGGTACATGTTCTAGTATATAAGTAAACTAGTATGCCTAAATAGGCATTAGTGTATATGAAAGTCAACGTGACACTGATGCAGCAGAAGGTTAGATTAACAACATGGTTATCAGAGTAAAAGTGAAATCTGTGTTAATATGTTATACTTGTTATCCTATTTATTAAACCTAATTGCAACATGGTGTCCCACCCGAAGAAGCTTATGTTGTCGCCCTCGTTTGCTCGATATTTTATACCTTCAGTAGAAGTATCATTTATCATTTCCCTTGATTTGTTGGTTACCAAATTAAGGCAAAAGATATTGAGCAGAATTAACATCTGGCTTGGAGCTAGGCCTCAACTTCGGTCCAGCAGTATCCTTGCCTCAGTGAGCTCACGCTCGTGCTACTTCATGAATTATTTACAAGACAATTGATCCAATCAGGTGGCTCGATCACAAAGGGTGCACCTACGCGGTGTAAAAAACTGTTTTATAATGGGAGACGTTATGTGAAATCTGACCAGTCATACAGAGGCTTGTTAACATGGTGGATTTCGGGTGCATGTGTTCTTGTTGATGTTCAATATCTAAGAAATAGCAGGCCAAAATAGCTGAAGCAAAATCTCTGCTCAACCGAGCTAGAGACCTGGCTCTTAGGAAGATGATACTTAAGTCAGAGATGGGTTCTTGTACTATGTTCTATTGTATTCCTACTCTTAAAAATCAACTTGTACTCAGATTATAGACTCAAAGTCTAAGGCCTTCTATTCATTATTGTGTTACTCATTATGTATTCAATAACCGTGTCGTTAGTTGTAAGCACAAAGAAGAACTCATATTAGACACATCATCTGGGCATAGGATGGGAGGGGATAATTTAAACAGAACGAGCGTAGCGTGAAACTAGGCTCAGTTTACATGGGGTAATATGAAATCAGCTTAAGATTACTGGGGCGGGGTTAACATACAGAGGCGGGAGTGGGTGGGGAAGTTTTTATACAGGTTGAACCCCCGTTAGAGACTAAATCAACAGAACCTGAAAAATTCACCCTGATATATGCTCGATATGCCGTGTTGGGTCTTTAGATTGACTCAAGCTCTGGTTTAGAAGACATGATATTCCAAAAGGCGGAATAATATCATATATACAGTAAAACCTCGAATTTACGACCACCATCATGACCTCGATAAAGTGGTTGCATTTTCAGGGTGGTCGTCTAAGCAAGTTCTTGTATAAAAAGCGTAAAATAATCGGGACCCGTTTAAAGTGATCGTTATAATGAGGTGATCGCTAAACCGAGGTAGTCGTTAGGCGAGGTTTAACAAGACTATTCTTTTCACGTTGCTACCTTGATATTATACAAGAGCTTGTTATCACCTACCTTGCATATCCCTAGCATAAAAACACACATATGCACGTTCACTTTTATTGTGCAGATGCACATGCAAACACATACGCATTTATATTATATAATGGGAGGGTTTTAGATAAGTTTTCATCGGTGGCTCAATTCCTGCCCACCCAAATTTTTAATAATCTTCATTTTTTACCAACTCAGGTCACGTGGTACAGAATGTACCATAGAAAGTGAAAGTGACGGTTACACCTATGTATTATTATATATGATTACCATCCTGTCTGATATATAAGATTGTATCTGTGCAGATAAGTGAGAGGGCGGCCATATAACCACCTTACACGAAACGAACAGTTTTTATTTGCAGGTCCGTGAACAATATACAATACACACGTACACAAAGGCGGCTGTTTATTAAAGCCATAGGTTCGTCGGGCATAGACAAACCAAATTACCTTGCTTCAATTGAGCTTTATTATTTTTATTCAGACCATTTTAGCCTCAATAATATATAAATAAATATAAATATTAATAAATCAAAATTTAATTTTTAATAGATACGATATATATCACATATAACAACAGGTCTTATATAAGGATACATTTACACATGTCAACTTAAAATGCATCCAAATAAATTTAGAAATTTTGCCGCAGTGGTGATCAATATTCTCAACAACACATTTTGTGACCATATGGATACAACAATGTTATTGTATAGCATTTGGTTATAAAATGTTTTGATTAAATTAATGATTTTGGACGATGCATGCTGAAAGAAGGCTTAACAAGTTACACTAAAGCCAAGGCTAAAGCTCCCTCTCTCTCTCTCTTTCTCTCTCTCTCTCTCTCTCTCTCTCTCTCATATCCCGATACCTGCTGCCCGGGGTAGTGATTTATTTTCTGGGCGTTAAATCTGTGAAATTTTATTGTCTCATTACGCCGTCAGAGATCCCGGAAAAGCTAGCTTGTTGTGACACACGTGTCACAGGCTATATGCATGCCGAACCCAAGTCAAATGAAGGTAATTTGAAGGTTATATTTTAAATTTATAATTTAAAGCATGCTACCCAAAACAAAAATGTAGACCCCTCTAGCTTTAATAATATGAAAATATTTTCGATTTTCATGAATACCATACAGATCGGCTGTCGAGTCCGCTTTTACCCTAGTACACACACACACACACATGTGTGTGTGTGCCGGGAGAAGACTTGGATTTTAGAACTGACAAATCACTTAAGTTCCCTCTCCGACCGACACACATGCATATATACAGAACATATATTCATTCTATTGATTTGTTGTTTTATAACATCGTTGGGCAATTGAGTGGTAACAAGCTCGGCTCCCGCCGCTGGCGATCTGGGTTGGACTCCCGGCGTGGCTTTGAGAGTGGGTTGTAATAACTCGTCAAAGGTAAGAGGTTTCTTATGGTCTTCCTTTTAAGACTATCGCACACCATCATCTCAGCTATGAAGTTACTCGTATTAGATATTATCACTATAGTTGTATAATCCATTAAGAATACATACACTTAATGATGATATGCAGATGATGATATAAAGGCTTTTGATTGGTGCCGACAGCATTTAGGGCTATAGCAATCTCTGTTTTACTAAACAAAGGCATCTCCCTTCTATTTTTATTCACATATCTGAAATTTAGTTTTTGTTTTGCCCACTTACACAAACACCCACACGTATACTGGACAGAAACTTTTTTTTTCAACACAGTGTCGGTTAATCCAACAATCTTTGACAAAGGATATGTTCATGCTAGGCCAGACAAATAGATGAATGTCGAACCAGAGGATTCGGATTATTGATATACGGAAAAGCAGGTCTTTACTGTATATTGAACTTCATATACTCATTCATGGATCAAATGGGAGCGAATTTTAACACACAAAGGTATGTCCATCTGTGTGTGCGAGTTTATTTCTGCAAGCGGTTCACTCAAAAATCATCAGATATTCAGTAAAACAGGTAGACATATGTCAAGTTTAAATAGTGGTTTTATTTCTGTTTGTAAAATTTACAAATAATATTTCCCTGAAAGGCACTGTGGAATTATTAAGCCACTCTGGTACGCGTATAATACAACAAATTCAAGATACAGAGTAAAAAAAATAAACTCCGTCTCGTGCACACCGACATTTTATCTCTATATTTAACAGGACATGCAGGTAAACCCAGAAACACACAGAGCTGCCTATCATAATCTAATTAGTTTCGTAGAATTAGTTTTGCAAACGACGATGTCCAGATGATTCACAGACCAGCTGTGTAACATTACACCCTCAGTATATAATAGTAAAATATAATTATATACAATTATGTAAGAATTGCTTTGCAATTATATATAATCAGCTGTAAATATATTTATTTTTTCTATGAAACCCATAAAACGCTCTTCTGAGAATGTTATCATTTCCAGTGAATGACTAGTGCCTAACTGTTAATTGGAATGAAAAAGCCCACGTCTATAATGTTACGAAACCTATCCATTTAAGATTTTAAAACGCTCAACATGTTTAATATATATATATATATATATATTACATAACACTGGACGGCATTCAGTCGTAGGCGGGGGAGTTCAAGAATAAAATTGAATTGTTTACCTCATCGAGTCATTACTCCGCGTGAATAAATAGTTCCTCATGACACAGACGGGAATGTATAGTAATTTATTTATATTTAGATCAGGAAGTAAGACTTCATGACTGTACAGCTGGGGGTTTATCATACACCTATTTGTCAAATCCCCCTTTGATAACCTCTATCTTCCGTTTACAGATATAATAAGGTATGGTTTGCTAATATATATATATATATATATATATATATATATATATATATATATATATATATATATAGTTGCTTCCATTTAGTGAGATTGTAAATTTTTAGTGTCTTAGTGTTTACAGTCTAAGGGACGTATGGACATATGTTCTTTTCTGAATATATACAAATCTTGTAAAAAACTGTACCCATCGGCAGTATATACAAATCTGAATAAATAACATTACTTAACTCAAGTACAAAGCAAATCAAGGAATATTCGTGGAACAGCTGCGGTTATGGTGGAATGTATGACAAAAAGCCACAGGGAATGCTAACATGTTAGTGTAACAATTTATCAAAAAGATGAAACTGGATTTTAGGAACCTGAAATGAACCATGACGATAGAATTTGAGCAGCTGTAATCTCATATAAACAAGATGAGAATAAAGTTAATAATTGACCTTACGGAATTTCATACAACTACACAAATAATGACAATCATAAATATATCCCGTTAATGCGAAGACACTCTCGATTTGGAATAATCTTCATATATAAATGTATGTGTACATGTGTGTGCATACACAGCATTTACATATAGATAATAAATAGTACATCAAGCTTTATGGCACGACAAAGACACGAATAAGGGCGGTGCATATGTGGAGGTCACGAGTTTCGACCTTAGCCAACTCAAATCCAGCAGCAACTTTTAAAATAAATTCAAAAACACATGAAGTCCATGGGTGGCGCTCGTATTGCAACACCTGTACAGGC
The DNA here is from genome assembly GCA_026874595.1 of Sipunculus nudus. Classification (NCBI taxonomy): domain Eukaryota; kingdom Metazoa; phylum Annelida; class Sipuncula; order Golfingiida; family Sipunculidae; genus Sipunculus; species Sipunculus nudus. The sequence continues at coordinate 55,281,307 of CM049319.1, read as the reverse complement.
AAAGTAAAGCTTTGAAACACATATTGCACGCAGGCTGATGGGTCTTTTCCAGTTATCAAATCTTTCACCAAACGCAGGAATTTATCCTCTGTTTTCTTGTATTTACAATCAGTCTTAGCAGTAGGACGGCACCCGTGCAACCACGAAACGGCGCGGTTTTCAGTTTTTGCCACAGGATGTTTGAACTCTCGCCCCACATGAGATCTCGTTTCGCAACGTTATACCGTTTCCTGTTGATCGTCTGCTACTAACTTCCGGTCAACCAGCCATAACCTTTGTCTCTATTTGACCCTTTTTTCTCCATTCACTCTCTGTATTTCTCTTCTCTGGCAGTGAAAAATATATTTACACCTGAAAAAAGTAATATATCGACATAAGCATAACATTAATAACAAAACAAGACTATAAACGAAAATTTAACAATATGTTTATTCTGAATGTATTTTAAGATGATATTTTTATTTTCCACATAAATGAATGGAACGTGCTACATATCAATGATTTGAATATTATATAATATAATTTTATATAATAATTATTGTACTTATTGTAATACATTGAATTTTACTGAACTGTGTTATAACATATCATATCATATTATATACTATTTATTTCACGACATTTTGTTATATTTCATGTTGTTTCAAAGTAATTGCGAATAGTAAATGACCTGTTCATAATAAACCCGCTGCATTACTCAAATATTACCATTCAAAAAGTGTATATGGTGAACTTACCATAATGTTTTGCACTTTACTCATTGCCAACCCGTAGCCTTTGGACCGAACCGGAAGCAGAGCTTTTTAGGATAATTATGGTTTTTTGGCACATCCGCAAAATATCCAGCCGTCCTACAAAACCTAAAAATATCAAACAAATATAATTAATTGAATGTTACTTTTTTAATTTGAAACGTTTTATATGTATACATATGTATGATATATATATATGAATTTATACCATATATTAAAAATGCAACAACAATAGATATCTTATATATATAATATTCAGGCCCTTTAGCGTAACAACTTGTGCAAAACCCTTAAAGTCTAAACGTTTTGTAATTTATTACGTACTAATCTTGGTTACATGTTATGAATATTGCTCTTACATAATCAAGAGGTAGCCTGCAACATGTAAGCTACAAACTGATTTAAGTATGATTTGCAGCCAGGTTGAACACTAAAAATTAATACCAGACAAGGATTTTTTTAAACTGACCTCATGGCCCTGCTGAATTTTTCATATGTCATGGTGTTGTTGTTCTTCTTCGTGCCCCAAAGTTTGGCCACAGCGTCCGAGTTGACGATTTTGAAGACTCCGTCACTTTTGTTTTCCCATCGGATGTATGTGCCGTTATATGTAGGGTCTTTCAGCAAATCGCGGATGAACTCCCACAAGTGGTTACCTTTGTGCGTACCTGTAAAAACACGGTTGGAATATGCCTTATGACGTTAAAATGCCACGATCTCATTCTATTTGATTCTATCTTATTTTTCTTTAATTCTGTTATGGTCTTGTCGGTTCTATTACCTTCAATTCTGGTATTTTTTTTTTTATTATATATTCTGTTCTATTCTGGTCTGTTCTCTTATATTATTTTATATTTTCTTCTATTCTTTTTATTCTGTTCTTTTGTTCTGGTCTTTTCTATTCTATTATATTTCTCCTTTACTTGATTTCAGTTTCACAAAGAATATTGAATATACAAAATTTGTTTCTTTGTTGATAATAATAATAATAATAATTATATTTATTATTATAATTATAATAAAGTAGTAGTAAAATTGTTTAATATTACACAAGAATTATACATATTTTCATAATACAAATCCAAGGCAATATTGTAATATGGTAAAAATTCCAGAAGTGATCGTGTCTCACCTTGCGGCCTTTTGGGGGTTTTATGTTGACTCAGTTCGTCCTCTGAACTCCCATAATCTGAACTTGTTTCACTTTTGATACGTCTCGGCCTGCCAGGCCGCCTCTTTGGCGTGGGTTTTGGTTTTACTAGTCCAATTTTATCTTGACCATTCAGCACCGACGCAGCCGGAAGCATGTAGCCTGGCGACCTGCTCTCAGCCATGTGATTGTGGATAAAGTGGTCGCTGCCTAGAACGGCATTTGGCGGCACGCATAGAGTGAAGTGCGACTCCGTCTTGACTTGATTGTTCATTTTATGATCTGAAACTGTAAAAGTAGAGCAGACTTCACAGATAATGCTTGAAAACTTACCTGTCTGTTAGATATGCATAAAATTAATTGCGTTGACAAATAATCAAAACATATCATATATTTCTTATTTATGAATAATCATTTATATAATTTTATTTTCATGCAATCTCTAGAGTGTAATGTAATCTGTCAGCAATTATCTTTAATTCTACTTTGAAAAGAATAGTTTTGATATGTATATAACATCAAAGATTAATAGACCAATGAAAAAAAATATGTAATGAAATTTCGAAAAACGGAAGGGATGCTCACCATATCCGGCGTCATCTTCCTGTTTGCAGCAGACTTGGTCAAACATCGGTATTGGGGGTGAGTCGTACGGGTCGTACTCGTAGTTATGACCGTCAATAATGTATTGACCTGGGGAGTATTTGGTGATGTCGCCCCCTGCCATCCCTAATTCAGCTGTGTAGATAAAACATGAAAAAAAAAGATAAAACAAGAAAGATATAAACACTGCATTACTTTATATACGTATTTTTTTCGATAATTTTATATTTCTTATCCAGCGAAAACATTTCAGTTCACAGAAAATCCTCAAGATATTTTCTTGAGTCAAAGAGAGCATACTTAAGGCAAAGAAAATATATATAGATTTCCTTAAGACATGAAAATTCATATTATCACGACATGAAAGCATTTCTGTACACAGTCAGTTAAATGTACTGCATGCTTCCCTCCGAAGAAAATGTTACTTGCCATAACATATAGCAAGAAAAAATTATCTCCTCATGTTCATGGAGCAAAGATAGATCTTAAAGATTTTAACTGTTATCAACTGGACAAATACTAAAGTAATAAAGCTTCCTGAATAAAATGTAATACGTACCACTGAGATTCATGTAGCGACCGATCTCGTGGGCAGCCAAAGAGCTGGACTCGTAAACGTTAGGGTCGTCGCCGAATTCTTCCGAACACGGACCACATTCGATAGAACGAGGGTCTTGGAACTGGGCTGTAAGTGAGAGAGTATATATAAGAAATAGTACATCCAGGCCGATTTATTAACTATAAAAAAAAAGGAAAAAAGAATACATATATGTGTTTAAGGGTTTTTATTTATAAGATCAGAATAATCTTTGTCTCTATACATTTTATATATTTAAAGAGCATACAGGCGAACATAGTTATAAAACTTATACACAAGTGTATATATATACACACACACATATATATATACATACATATATATCACTTGAAGAAGGCTTCTATAAACACTTATCATTCATATAATACAGTTTTCTAACAATGGATTTCAAATATAACATTTTTTAAACAGTTCTGGTTGAATAGAACTTTGAGTGCTTACCGGCATTACGTAATCTGTTAAAAATGTCGAACAAGCGTGGTCCATATTCTGGCTCCAGTCGGCAAAAGTCATCCAGGGACATTTTGCAGAGTGCTTCTCCGGTTAACTGGTTAAAGTTCTCCCCTCGGAACTTGTGTAGTTCTATATCTTTACAGAGGTTCGCTGCCGTATAGGCCCAGTCCAGAACTTCTCGTTGACTCCACTTTAACGGGTGTTCTGTTGTCCAGCTGTGCAGGTTCATTTCACCTGAAATTGACAAGAAATGGAACTTGAAATCGACAAGCACACAGCTGATATTTCCCCGAAATTAGCCTGGAATGTAATATGCCAGCACAGCTGCGCGTCAGTTTCACCTGAAATTAACCAATATTACTCTTAAAATGAACAGGTACACGTGATCTAATTGACGGGGTATTTGTGATTGTAAATTTCACCTGTCGGGTCACCTGGTATTGACAGGGACATCTCTTCTTCGAAAATATTTGATAAAGTATCCTAAATCTTTCACACGATAAATGCCCCAAAAGATATGGTAATGCTTCAGGGTAATTCATATATACTTCTCATTTAATTAATTTTAACAATGATTTGCCCGAAACGTGACATGACTATTTATATTTGTGTATACATTACACAATAATGCAAGGAAAACATGAGGTCGAGACAACAAAACCATTCTTTTAATTTCCTCTTGCATTATCGGACACACGCAATATCCACGGCATTTTTCAAATGACTCACTAGTTCCAGTTTCCAAAGCTGAAATATATTTCATGTTCCTTTTACCGAGCTTGTATAAATTCAGAAGCGTTACAATACAGAAATCTAAATTTTTGTTATGCTGTGCGGCTTGCCTTTTGTGTGTCGCATCCAAGTTCTGTGTCCGCATGTGCACAGTCGCGATGTAACCGCCAGCAGAGATGATAGGATAAACTGCTACAGTAACTGATAGAGCCCAAAAGCTTTTATTTTAAAACAGCAGCTTATTGTTGTAGCAAATCACGAGGCGGAAACGAGGCCGATTTGATTTTGCAGATTAATTCGCCCACTCTGCGTCCTTGTGACGTTGCCGGTCTCATATCCCGCGTTAATCTCGCGAATAGATCTCGCAGTAAAACCATAAACACCATACGAAACTTGTGACTGAATTAGTGGTAAGTTTTTCCTGGTACAACGTGCTTGAGCGGTTGTCGCAAAACATGTGTTTGGTGTGTTGCTGAACTAATCTGATTATTTAATCTTTCAAAGTATATATATATATATATATATATATATATATATATATGTATATATATATATATATATATTATTTAGTAGTAAACACATTATAACGCAAACAGTGGGTCGACAATATATGTGTGTGATTAAAATTAATATACGCAAAAACAATGGACATCTAACTGTCCAAACAGAGATACGGCTCCAAATTGCGCAAGAATTATACTTAATCTTTACATCCAAATGGAGAATAAGTGAATATATTGTGTATTTGATGTTATTAAGTTATCTTGCGAGATGACGGCCCCAAGTGAGATAAGTGCCTCGCCGCTAATCAGCTTTGTACATTACACTTAATTATTTATTTTTTTGTAAATAAGAGTTTGCTACGGAAAAAAATCATTATGTTGCCTGCGATTATAGTCAAAAGTTGATATGAACGCAACAAATCAATTATTTTTTTCTAATTTTTTAACTAACTGTTGTGTACACCACAAAGAAATATACAACACAAATTCATTTGTCCCTATGCGTGGTTGCATTGCAACTGCTTATTTCATTGACAAAGAAAATTATATAAGAAATTTCTCATTTGCAGTTCAAATAAATTATTTCTGAATGATGTATGTCTCAAGGCAAGTTATGCTTAAAACTGAGAGAGGGGTGTATAATTCCCATAAACGACACATCAATACAACATATATGCATGTATATGCATGTTTATCTATATATATATATATATATATATATATATATATATATATCATACTGTATACATGAAAACAGAATGTTACAGTGTGATTAAAGTAGGATACAAACTTTAAGTTAAGTACATGTATAAAGCTTGTAGTCAATTTTTTAATGTCAATTATGAAGACAATTGGACACAATAGATATATGGGGGCGGGAGAGGTGGGTGGGTTAACGGCCATGTTTACCAATCTCAACGCTGTTTATCCAATCTAGGACACGTATATCCTTTCGGTACCTGCATGGGTGAAGGTTCAAATTTACGCTCCGTAAATATAGGATGTGCACACATATGCAGCCCATGCACAGTATTATTAACAGGTCGCATCATGAGTTAGATCAAATAAAGTTATTAAATATAAAAGTCAAATAATTTACCTGCGCTCATCACCAATTTGGTGCTCCACTGTTTAGAGTTTTCTTGACAGGCGTAGGTTTTATGCTCGCCGGTAAACACGTCGCCTCTTTCTGGATAGAAAGGCGTTTCCCCGATGTCATCGACCTCCGTCGCCATTGGCTCGTGGAGCTGAAACGATTACAAAGAGAGCGTTGAACATAACGCTAATTGGCCAAGCCGTTTGGCATATATTGATTTCTCAAAGCCTGATTTACATAGTCCCGCCTACTTTCTGATACACCCCTGGATGAGATATACCCAAAATAATATATGCATACCTCGCCAATCTGTAAGTGGGTTTCAGGTGTGCTTAATACTTGCTTATATGTCTCTAAGTATTGTAGCACAGGTATTTCTACTTTGCACCACAGGTGGCATACTTGTTCCCTGAAGGCCAAATGTTATCTTTAGACGGGCCCTGTAAGGTACCTTTACTCAACTGTTGTCAGGTATAGACTGGGTTAACATGGCCAGACGGCACCGTGACCCAAAATGGCCCTGGCGTGATTTTATAGATAAAGTAATTTATACTTATGCATTCCAGTGAGACAAAACATAAGACAACGCATTATGGGGTCGTCTTAGTGTCTGTATTTCATTGTTTTGTTCAACCTCTTAGAGATTTATACGTATATTTGTAAGAAGGTGAATTTGTACCGTAAATTAACTCCTGAAAAAGTGTCAGTCATCTTTGGAGTCACAGTACATTTATTTTTAATACAATATTTACGGATTTTTTTACGGTATCTATCATAATATAATTGTTGTTGCATCAAATACACCAGCGTTTTCTCTCTCTCTCTCTCTCTCTCTCTCTCTCTCTATATATATATATATATATATATATATATATATGTATATATATATATATATATATATATATACATACATACAGTACTTTCTTGTATATAGGGCTGAAGTGATAGTAAATAAGAAAGAATAAAAAACAATTATAATAACAATAATTATAATATTTATCTATAATGAGTATCACAAAGGTATAACCATATATAGTTGATCAGTAGAAACGCTACTATTGCTCCTGCGTGTCTTATAATTGTACTACTCTATAAATTACAACTACCTTAAATAATGAAGACTATTAGCATGTGGTTGTACCATCATCATCATCACATTGACATGAGTTGCCATGATAAGAATACAATAATAATTAACCAGATTATTTAATGATTAAAACCCTTCCGGAAACAAATAACCTTTCTAAGATAGACGATCGCTATATTGGTCTCAAAATACTGTTACCGGTATATGTGAAACAATGGATAATTAATAAAAATTAACACAAATGCTGGCTGTCGTAATACAGTGTATGAGTGGGATTAACAAATGTCAATACATAGCATTCCATAAATACTATAGCATGCAGGAAAAATAAATAAATCATACATCCATGGCCGCAGTATTTCATAAAGATTTACTCCTAAAGATTGACACTAAAATGATTGATTTAACAGCATAGTTTTAGATAAATGGTTCTTAAAAATGGTAGTTATAGATAAAAAAGGTAATATAGTATTTTCATAATAATGACCAATGATGGTATTTATTGAACTTACCGTGTGAAACGGGCTAGTTGACATGATTTGCTTCGAAACTGAACTTTCTACTGAAAAAAAAGAGAAACACATATCAATCCTACCCCAGAAGACAGAGAGAGAGAGAGAGAGGCGGATTGGGTGGGGTTTGGCGGTTGGGGGGGGGTGTAATCTTGTTACTGTATGTAATACATTGTTTAATATACTTCAACCTGTTTGTAATTTATTGAAGCCTTTTATTACCTGTGTTTCAATTAAACATGTGCACCAGATAAAAAGCGACCGCTCAAACCTTCTAATAGACGTACGACAAGGCGCCCTTCAAAGGGGTCCAAATTGAGCATAAATTGTTTTTATGTCAAGGTTTATGCTCTTTATTTGGTGTCCCCTTGCCAATAAATGTTTTTATGTATTTTATTGCGTATTGAAGTATACATGACCATCGGTGTATGCCAATGTATTAACTGGTATCTATATGTATGTTAAAATGTAAGTTCAAATGTATGTATATATGTGTGTATGTATGGATGTATATATGCATGCTTGCATGTATGTATCTATATACAAATGTACATATGCATGCATGTTTGCATGCTTACGTATGTATGTGTGTATGTATGTTTGTACCTATGCATGTATGGTTGTATGTATGCATTTGTGTGCATGTATTCAATAGTTTTATATATATATATATATATATATATATATGTGTGTGTGTGTGTGTGTGTATGTATGTATGTACGATGTGTGCCAATGTGTTTATCAGTATCTATATGTATGCTTAAATGTATGTGTGTATGTATGTATATATGTATGTATGTATGTATTTATGTTTGTATGTATGTATGTATATATGTATGTATGAATGTATGTATATATGTATGTATGTATGTATAGATGAATGTGTGGATGTAAATGTGTGCATACAATAACATCCATGTTTCAGAGATATATTCATATATGGAAATGCGCTAGCTAATATCCACTTATGCACTCAGAAACACATACATGCATATGCAATGTGTTTTTTCCATCCACTTAAACTCTCAAATATTACGTTTCACTGAATGTGGTTATATGTCGGACCACGCATAGTACTAAATTATGTTTATACGCCTCAGATTGTCATACAATGATAATTGTACAGAGATCCACAAAGTATCTATAGTTGAAGGTCCATTAAAGCACAGTGAAACCACTAAGTCAACACAAAGCTCAAGTTAATGTAAAAGCTATGTCTATGTGCTGAATATGAATGCCATACGATATATCCACACGTTTTTATTAGAAAATTAAATTTTTAGTTACATCTATGTCTCTAGACGAGTTTCAGCCTGGTCGAACATGAATAACTTCATATTAACAAGACTATTTTCATGATATCATTGGTGTACATTCCCAACTATGGCGCATGAATGTGAGGGGGTTGTATTTAAAAAGATCGAAGACACTTTTATTTATGTGTTTACGTGTGTGTATGTGTGGGTGAAGCAGCTAGTGTTCATCCATTGCCGTTTATATACCATATTATAAGTTGGCCTTTGAGCATTTAAACAAGAGGGAGACGGACAGACAGACAGAAATAGAGACAGAGAGAGCACATGATCACCCGGACAAAGTTAAGATACACAGACATGACATGCAAAATATAACTATATACATTATCATAACATTAAGTTTACTTTAACAAACTTGGGCCATGTTTCCTCCAAGGAACTTCAAGCGAAGAAAGTTAATAACACATGCAAGTGACCACACTCCCCCCTTCCCCCCTCCCCCTCACACGGAACACAACTGTAATGCTTACCTTGTAACAAAGACTGACCCACTAAGGTCGATATGATCTTGCGGTTTGGTATATCCTTTTCCTATACCAGCAGAATTACACATGCAATAAGGTTGCGCTCTGATACAGAAATGATCTGCGGGTATAAGTCCGGCTGGAGTTATAGTGCCTTCGCAGAAACCATGCATATTAATGAGCCAGCTCGGAGCACCAAAAGGGAATTCCCCTTTTGCTAAGCCTGCGGTCTGATTGGTTGGCGCGGCCCACCGTGCCTGGCCAGTATTTATCAAAAGGCCCTCCATTTTTTGCCGATCTGTCTTATCAGGAGCGACGTCGTCAAGTACCCAGACAACTTTATTGGTTATACAAGGCTGGGAAATTGTATGAAACCCCCTGCACACAAGTGAGACATTGGTCGGACAATGAGGTAGCTTTTACGGTTAAGGGGAACTAGTTGACAGGATGTTTAATTTACCTTGCTCTGCAATACATACATGCTAGAAGCGGATCGGGGGGGGGGGGGGGGTTCCAGGAGGTCCAGACGCCCCTCCTTGGCCGCCGCAATCTCTTCTTTTTCTGGCCTGGGCCCCTTTTCCGGACATGGGGCCCTTTTTTTTATCAGGTTTTGTCATTAGGTTGGACCCATTCCTTTTCCTAAATCCTGCATCTACCCCTGCATGCAGCTAGCATCTAAAGTGTGTGTATGTGTATATATGTGGGAGTGTACCAACATAAGTGTGCATGTCAGGGTGTATCTGTGATCCCGGGGGGGGGGGGATGGCCAATGGATAGGGTAGGAGTGAAAGTGATTTCATTTTCTGTCTCCTTAATCCACTTCGGATATTTGGCATGCAGTCCTTGCTCCTTCAGGAGAGGCCTTTTCCCCTATTTCCACAGAAACCCAACAAATTTATTCAGTTTCTATTCCATGGGGGATACAATAATATTCACAGATGACACACCGAACATCATATATTAAGTTTCATAATACAGGGGATATATGGGACTGGATATGTTATCGAGTATTTTTAAACAGTTTTCATTTTGAATGATCAGGACAAATTTAGGGTTGGAGAAACGGGGGACTTACAAGGACTAGGTAAATCACGACAAGTCAAGATTAACACTGTGTTCCCATGTTATAGGTTTGTTAACCCCCATTCCACTTTATTAAATTTAATCCACAGTAAAATAAAACAAGGTTACGTACATGAGAACCCAGTGATAAAGCCAGCGATATTGACATGTTTTTTTTTTAATCGATGAGTCAAAGTAACCACGAGATGTACTGTGTATCAATCATCAGCGGTTAATTCTCCACGAAGGTCCATATTTAGTAACATAATTAATCAAGGGAACACGGACCTCAAGTTCAGCATTTATATTTTCACTGACCTTTTCGATAGCGACTCAAAAAGGGGGCCAGGGGGGGGGAGGCTGGGGCTTGACCCCTACTCCTTTTTTTTAGCCGCCGCACCCTTCCTTTAAAATTTTCAAACCATTTTGACCTGAGGCCCTTTTATTAGATTTTCTCATTAGTTTTCCAGGGTAAGACAACCCCCCCCCCCCCACCTTTCAAATCTGTGGATCCCCCCCCCCCCCCCTGTAGGTGTCGCCATGCCGTCCGCGCGTGCCACTTTCCAAATCTGTGGATCCGCTCCTGTAGGTGTCGCCATGACATTGCCGTCCGCGCGTGTGGTCGCTTTGTAACTGGGGGGGGGTAGAAATCAAATTAATTTAAATGCGAATGGGAAGTAATGCGTAAAAGCTCTCTGTACCAACATGTTTGTATGTGTGAATGTGTGTTTGTGGTAGGCCCTCAAGCCTAACACCTCACTAAACACGGCTGTCGTGGAGTCTTCTTTCTCAAGGCCACGTTGGCATAGTTCAAGTTTACTGCAGAGGTTATTGCCCGCTAAAGACCTTGTTACTAGTCGGTAACACTTCGGTATATTTTTAAGTAAATACCGGCTTATACGCGGCACGTATGTTCATGTACCATCAAATTACTCAAACATAAGTTCAGTTCAAAGGGCACCAGTTGAAAAGGCGCCGATTTTTATTAATGATATATGTATACCGACATTTTGAAGGATGGTCTATGGCTACTGTAGTACGTGCACCGGCCGGTAGTTGGCGTGCAATGTACAATTGACCCAGATGGGATTTACTGCAGTGCAAGCTAGAAGCGAATTCGACAGCGCATTTCTGGTCCAAACAAGCGACACTTTTACCTATTTAATGTTCATAAGTTGTCTCCAACATATTTTGCGTGTCATTTCCTCTTTGTTCAGGTGTCTATATGCTACAGCACACTGAAGTCAGATTATCTATCGTATACTATTTATGAAATGCCAATCTTTGTGAACCGTGACATTTAATGGGTACTTACCTCTCAATATAAGCGATTCGTCTGATTTCGCTCAGAAGATATGACCTGTGAGCCCTCTCCCTGCCGTAAGTTTAACTAAATAGACAACTTTGTATACCGTAGAGTTAGGCGATACCTGCTTGTCCATTAATTACGACACAGTTCAAGTTGGAATTTCTGCTGAACCGGATTTCTAAGAATAATACTTGAAAAAAAGAGTACATATACCATATACCGATAGTTCTATATGTATATACCGCTAACAATTATTATGTACATGAAAGAGGCATTACATGTAAGAGTGCCAAGGGAGTGATATGTTATAGTGCAGCTTCAGACGAGAATAGGGGACACAAATACACGTATAAATACACAAACAAATAAACGCTGCGTTGCAAAAAGATATGATATATGATTCCTTTTAATTCTCCTCATATAATGGAGTTGCAGTATTTCCAAGTATTAATATAATTATATATATATATATATATATGTGTGTGTGTGTGTGTGTGTGTGTGTTATACCATGATATTCGCGTGTGAAGGTCATGTAAGCAAAGTATAAGGTTTAGACGGCAATATATTTGGGAAACAAATTTAATACCACACACACACACACACATATATATATATATATTTATATAAGACTGGCGAAGTATTGACTTTGGTTTTAATTTTCCATTGATAAATAGAATTTTCGTTGAGTTTTCCCTTTTTCCTGATATCAAGTTAAAGTTAAGACAGACAATTTACCCACATGGATATCTGACTATAAAAAAAAGTATTTTCGATCACAATAAACATTAACATGTGACTTGTGGTTTCTGAAGCTCAACTGAACGACACGCTGGTATTGGCTATGATACTAGATGCATTTATGTGTTTTTTTACTGGTTGTCGTGAGGGTCACTGTACACAAGCCAGTAGTTTATGCAAATGAGGTAATGGTGACCTGATAACCCACGTGGGGATCCAATGATTACAATTTGTGCCTTGTAATGCATCCAAGAACTTGAGAAGTTTCAGAAGCTGAGAAACTGGTACCATTCATGTATTCTTGCAATCTCTTAAATACAGGTAACTTAGTTGTGTGAAAGACATAAAACGAATTCAGGTGGTGCCACCAGTCATTATCACCTGATAAAACTAGTCATGATCAATACACATACAGCAGATCCTCGAATATACGTATCTCTTTTTTTCCCGCAAATTAGTTTGTTTTTTCGAAATAAAAAAGAGAGGAACCGAAATTTACCTCTATTAAGTGCTTCACTGCTTGTGAAAGGAAAATAGGATTAACGATGATTAAAATTGATCTGATGAGATAACGTTATTGAATGCCAGGATTAGCATATACTTGGAACGTTGATAATGAAATGTTCATGATACATCTCAACATCCTAGCAGTATACTTTTTGAAAAAAGTCTGACTCCATCTATCCGTAACCCAGATTATCCGAACAAATTATATGCCCCTAAAACCATTCGGATATTCGATGTTTTACTGTACTAGGATTCAGGGTTTCAGAGCACTTGATGAACCAACTGATTGAGAAAATGATTGAAGCTGCTGAGAGAATGAAACGGTCATTTCATTTGCATACAAATTTAAAATAATACAGGCGGTGCCGTTTGTCCTAAGCAACTGATGAAGCAATTTATGATCAATAGGCACCCAAGGTCTCAGGACACCATTTCTGCTTGAGCTAGATCTCAATCATAAAACTTTAAAAGGCTGAAATCTGAACAAAATTTTATTCCTAGTACACAGATTTGCTACTCGCTTGGCGGTCGCATAAATTTAGTAATGAATGTTCAATGTCACATTTTTTTCGTGGTGTATCGCGTGCTGCTAAGGCGCTTAACATGAAGTCTGTATATAGATGTAACAAAATATGTCCATTACTCCTATCCACCATATCAGACAAACCTGGGAAAATGTTGGTTAAACACGCAAGCGAAGGTAAAACATTCTGTAATATACACAGATAAATAATATTTGCATTATTCATTCATGTAAAATATGTTTGATATTTAAAATTTTTACCTCCGCCAAAGTCCGTTGATTATTTGGTTGGTTATTCGTTAACAGCGTTACTGAAAAAGATAATGAAAGGATTTTTACTCCCCCCCCCCCCCCCACAAAGAAAAAAAATATGGAGTGTTATTGAGTTTTCCTGAAGGAACTACCCTTTCATTTTTAGGTAATCTTGCTCCTACTTAAAGGACTCTTTATATCAGTGAGAAGTAAAGGCCGTCTTTGCCTTGTACGGCAGAGCTCACCTGTGATGCATCCCTATACGAGGTGGTTTTATCAGGATCACGGCGGAGATGTGCATGCGGTATCTAACTACAGTTTCTAGCATTATGTTTGAACTGTCCTTTTGTTGGAATAAAGAAAATGTTTCGTGTGGCAGGTTGATTTCGGTTATGATTGCCCTCTGGTAACGTACACGGCTGGGCGGAGTGAAGCATTAGTTGTTGAAATTTTATACATTTAATCTCTCATGCTGTTCTATCTTTCTCTTTCTCTCTCTCTCTCTCTTCTCTCTCTCTCTCTCTCTCTCTATATATATATATATATATATATATATATATATATATATATATTATTATTATTATTATTATTATTATTATTATTATTATTTTACATGCTGTTAAATAAAATGAATATGATTATTACGCGGGTTTCATAAGGCCATTTATCTTATATGTCGAGAGCGAAAATCATGATACCACTTTTACCTTAGGTAGGGGTTTATCAATACAATTTACCGATAAGAGCAAATACATCAATGTTGGTCCAACTGCGAGGACCACAGTCTGGGAAAATACCTGGCTATAAATAGATACAGTAATCACGTGCTCTCCCTTAACAGCAACCTGTCACACCTGCTCAGTGATAAGGGTAGTTAAACCTTGCCGTGAGATAAATACATCTAGATGGGATTTCCCCTCTCATGCCGGGCCCTGGTGACGAAAGGTTAGGTACTTTTGGGTCTGGATAATTCAGGAACGCAGTGGTACACGCGTTGAGTGCCAAATCGTGCAATAAAAGAAACCCCTGCAATTTATATTATCGATTGCCTCCATGGTACCGTAAATATTGTAAATCTGTAGAGCCTCTCTAAATTCCCGCGAGCACGAATTTATTCTTCGCTACATTTTGTACCTCACTCATGTAACTATGAACGTATACTAGTATATATTACTTGAAGCTAAGGGTTTCATACGATTCTTCTAAAGTAAATTTAATTGTCATGTACTCGCTAATTCACACATGCTCAAGTTGGGCATACAAATGAATATAGGTAAACGCTCAGACAAGATAAAGCATGGGTCTGTCGCGTATTGGGTCTAATTTATTATGTGACCTGTCGAATATTTTGTTTGAAGTAGCTGATCAAAACACATCTTTCACCTTTGCGTATATGGTTGCGCCTGGACGTTCTGTGAGACATTTTGTTTACCTATTCTAGATCTACCATTTTAAATATGCAAGGGCGTCAATACAGGGGGAAGGGGGGGGGGGGGCGGTATATATCCCCACCCCTTTTAGAAAGGGAGGCTGGTCAGGTATATATACACCTGCATGGTTTAGAATTAACATATACTGGAATTAGAATACCTTATATTTTAAAACCTTATACGTAATTGTAATATATTTAAAATGTGTCACATATACAAAAAAAGATATGTATAATATATATATATATGTATTATATATATATATATATATGTATATATGTATAAATGTTTATAAAAAATGTTCATTAATCTCCGACTTTGATTACTCTCCCATTCCGAGTCATCCATCACAACTCTTTGTCAACTGCCTTGTTAGAACAGCTTATCTGTTCACTTAGCTGGAAAATACACTTTTCATTTTTGTGTTAACTCTTTGTATTAGACCTCGCATAGCCGACCACCTCAAAAATTCGACCATTTATCGATGTTTTACTGTATAAAGTTTTTTTTTATTTATTTATTCATTTATTTCTACATTCGACATTTTCATCAACTTGTACGGAGTCAGCAACACAAGACAACCTTCGACGAAAATAACACAAGTTAAGTATCTCTGAAATATATATAAATACACTGTTTTCACACACACAGACATATATATAGATATTTACATATATATACATATGTATATACATATATGTATATATTTAAATAATATATGATCTTACACCTTATAAAAAAAGAACAAGAGGGAAGAAATGGTTTAAGGGATGTAACACTGGTGTATCCAACATTCAGATTTGTCGATTTATAAATAATTTTCCATTTTTATTATAAATCATACCAGACTAATATGTGAATAGTCTTCATAAAGGACAAAAGAGGAAACTGAAGGAAGCAAAGTTTTCACGATGCATCAGTTGACAAGTTAATAACCGTGTCATCAAATAATGGCAAATAGGACAATGAGGGCGCAGTGGGCGTGACCGTTCGGCTTGAGTGGGGTGTTCTCTAATTGATGTCATCAAAGGTCATATGGAAGAAAAAAAAATATTTATATATCACGTGTAACACGTACCTGGACAAACTAGTCACGTTTTTTTAGTGAATTCCCTTTAATATAATAAGACGAGGACGAGTTGTGCATGAACAAGGCAATGGGCTTCGGTAGCTTAAGGTCCAGGTTTCGATCCCCGCCAGTGCTTTAAGTCATAATGACGAAATATTAATATAGCCTCAAATAGTGTGGATGGTTTCATATTCGCGGGGTTAACATTTCGGGATTTCTACTATTTCAGTTTCATTTTCAAATGAAACCATTTCAAAGGTTCCATTTTCGCGATCACATTATATTAAAATCAACACAAAGTAAACAATAATGATGTAATAATAATGACGATTATACCACAAATTCTTAATAATTTCACGGGGACCGGAGCGAACATCGAACGAGTTGATATCATTTGTAATATCGGTCTTTGAACATACAAGATATATCTATCTTTACAATAAATGTTGAACTTTTACCTTTCGGCTTGCTTACCACGTTTCTTATTCGTTTAGATAATGCCCCTTTCGTAAATATCGCGAACTTGAAATCCTCGCGAATATTAAAGAACATACAGTATTCGCTCTTATATCAGGACTACAGGTTGTGAAATTTTACATATGGATAGCCCTGTACACAGGTATGAGGGGGATAGCCCTGTACACAGGTATGAGGGGGGTAGCCCTGTACACAGGTACGAGGGGGATAGCCCTGTACACAGGTACGAGGGGGGGGGGGGTAGCCCTGTACACAGATACGAGGGGGGGGGGGGGTAGCCCTGTACACAGGTACGAGGGGGGTAGCCCTGTACACAGGTACGAGGGGGATAGCCCTGTACACAGGTACGAGGGGGATAGCCCTGTACACAGGTACGAGGGGGATAGCCCTGTACACAGGTACGAGGGGGATAGCCCTGTACACAGGTACGAGGGGGATAGCCCTGTACACAGGTACGAGGGGGATAGCCCTGTACACAGGTACGAGGGGGATAGCCCTGTACACAGGTACGAGGGGTATAGCCCTGTACACAGGTACGAGGGGGGTTGCCCTGTACACAGGTTCGGGGGGGATAGCCCTGTACACAAGCACGAGGGGGATAGCCCTGTACACAGGTACGAGGGGGATAGCCCTGTACACAGGTATGAGGGGTATAGCCCTGTACACAGGTATGAGGGGGATAGCCCTGTACACAGGTATGAGGGGTATAGCCCTGTACACAGGTACGAGGGGTATAGCCCTGTAAACAGGTACGAGGGGGATATCCCTGTACACAGGGGGATAGCCGTGTACACAGGTACGTGGGGAATAGCCCTGTACACAGGTACGAGGGGGATAGCCCTGTTCACAGGTACGAGGGGGATAGCCCTGTACACAGGTACGAGGGGTAAACCCTATTACACAGGTACGAGGGGGATAGCCTTGTACACAGGTATTAGGGGGATAGCCCTGTACAGGTATGAGGGGGATAGCCCTGTACACAGGTACGAGGGGGATAGCCCTGTACACAGGTACGAGGGGGATAGCCCTGTACAGGTATGAGGGGGATAACCCTGTACACAGGTATGAAAGGTATTTTTTTAGAAAGGAGGGTTAGATCAATGTAATTACCCCCCCCCCCCCAGCTATTCAGAAAATAAGATATAATATTATTAAATATTATAAATATGAATAATTAGAAAAATTAACTCTGGTTCCATTTCTGTCTATCTGCTTGATAGATGAGCATTTACAAATAGATTATAATTCCTCAGTAATACATATATATATATATATATATATATATATATATATATATATATATATATATATATATATGCACTATAAAAGGGAAAATATCTTTTCATATTCAATGAGTTTTTAAAAAGGTACCTGTAAATAATCCCTCCCCCCCCCCCCCCCCCCGCCACCCTTGAACTTAGAGATCAACCGGCGGCATTGTGTGTATATATAAAATGTGGGAGTTTAAAAAAAAATTTATTGTATTGACATCATCATCGATATTCAAAAGATACTGTCATCAAAAGCTTATCGGCGTGAGACAAGAGATTGACGGATATAGACGCATGACCAGACTGACATTGACATACAGAGAGGAACCTACCAGTGTCGTTGGAGACATTGAGGTGCTGGTTGTCAATAGTCCTTTTCAACGAGCATGCGAAGTGCGCGTCAATGTCGTTTGCCGTAACCCAGAATGGTATCTTTTGTCTGCAGAAATTCGAGACACATCAAGGAACTATCAGATATATCACCATTAAAGATCAAGTATTTATTTTTACTTTTATCATTAAAAAATATCACAAATTTATTTGTTATTGTCTATATAATAGACCCCAACACTCAGGTTTCTTCGTCACGGACAGATGCCGCTGGTGTGGTGGAAAAGGAATATTAACGAAAACAATCCTCAAACTGTCGGTACTGTGGATTAGCTACTACTTTTCCACTCTGTCTTACAAAGTTTTTCCTATGTGAGTAATAACGGAATATTACCGCACATGTTAGTTGTAGTTAACAAGTGAAGAAACACATTTTATGATTGTGCTGTTTTATTCTATAGGGCCTGGACAGCTGAGCGGTAAAACGGCGACCCGGGTTCGATCCAAGGTGCTGGGTGTAATGGCTCGTCCAAGGCCGGTGGTTCTCCGCCTTCCTCCACCTCTCTCACTACGAATACCAACTCTATCAGTATCTTCTGTTTTGCCATAAATATCTAACTGTATACTGACTCAATCTGTCAAACTTTGTCGTTGCTGAGGGAGCCAGTGCGGGCCGGATTTTCCTTAGACCTGTGACTAGCTCGAACGCCGACTTCACTTTCAGTCAGTCAGTCAGTTTTATTCTATGGAACATGTAAAGGCGATGAATGTTATCAACATTTTCTTCGACATCCTCAGAGGGGCAAACCTGTTTGTAACATAAAATAAATTGCTGATGCAACTAAAGGCCACACGAGTCCAAGTCCAAGTCCAGGAAAAAAGGAATAATTGGTATAAGAAGCCGTGGAGCAACAATACGTCGAAAGAAAACCTGACAAAAATCAAGTATGGTTTGAAAATTCCATGTGAGGAAACTTTTCTGTATCATTATATGTATAAGATACCGTAGCCGTGACAACCCGACTCAGCAGGCACTGATAATTGAAGGCCAGTAATCATGTCGTGATTTCAGAGGGCCGATATGGCGCTAAAGATACCGTCGTACCATGAAGATATGTACACAAAGACTGGGAAATCCCCACACGAATTGTCTCACACAGTCTTATAAACGGTACAGGTCCTTGAACGTATGGACATGGTAGTTTAATCAAACACGCACGGCGGGATTTCCGAGTCAGACGAACAAATTATACGATATTGACATACCTCAGTGGGGTACTCGTCACGTTCTGGATTCTGACGCATGAATGATTCTGAAGGGACCAGACTTGCTTGACAAATACTTTCCGGATTACGCTGGACGATTTGAGAAACATATTATATATGTGCTGGTATCTGTGTATGCACACAAGTATATCAGATCTCGAACACAGTCTTGAAATGGTGATCGCGTGTTTTGCCTGTTTATATTTAAGAGAACAACATGCTTGTTTCGGCAAATATATATGCACAACGGGTTAGGAATACCATTATTAAAGATTCTCTCTCTCTCTCTCTCTCTCTCTCTCTGTTTTTGTTTGGAAGTCGTATGTTAATAACATCTAATATAAAATATAAGAAAAATATAGCCATGGATAAAAAGAAGTCACGAGTTGGAGACAAGCAATTTTAATATGATCAAAATTTGTACCCGGCTATCTTAAGTTTTAATTTGTTCGTCTAAAGTCAAATGTGTTTAAACATGGGTCTTTGTACTTGAGTTCATTTTTAGTTAAATTATAAATGTTAAATAGCTGAGGAGATCCTGACCCATTTTAGATATGTTAAATGGAACTATTCTGAGACAGAATGCCCATTATAGCTGTCGTCACCTGTACTTAGGACATTAAACCCTGTTACGCCGACCATTGCGCGCCTTGTGTACCTGGCGACCAGAAAATTAACAACCTTTGCTGAACCAACCCTGTTCAAAGGCGCGGGTATACGATATTCGATTGAAAGGGGCCATGGTACTTTAGGATGTCGCGACCGGTAATGCTGAAATGCGTGACGATGGGGAAATTCCCAAAAACGGAGCGGCAATTCCAAGGAATAGAATATTACCATAACAATACCAAATGTCTTACCTCAACATATACCTGGTACTTCCCTACCTCAGCTAGCAAATGTTTAGAACAATTAACAATTCTTAGTGGTCAAAGGAACTGAGTCATAAGATATTGCAAGATCCTTCGTTAAGGTAGCAAATCTAGCAAAAACCCCTTTATTTAAATCTATCCAAAAGTTGTTTTAATATTATGATAGACCACATAAAGTTATCATTATTTTAGACCTGGACCAAGGCTCTTTTTGTTGTCATACATACTTCTGGACTTTCATTTATTTTTACATGATTTCGTAAATTTAAAAAAAAAATTACCTTTTAAAGGTACACTATTTTTAGTACCCAATATTAGTAAGACACGTTTTAATGGACAAATATTAATCACATGACACCATCTTAAAGTGTTCTTATGTTTTATGTGTCTTCTTGTTGAAGAATGAAATTTTAATTTTTTTGTCGAATCAAAATTTTTAATTTCAGTTTCAATGTAAAATGAAACATGATTGAATTAAAACAAAAGAACACTTATGATATATTGTCAGGTAGATGCGCCTTGCTATTACTGGGTGCTTAAGATAGCGTATAGTTTTAAAATATAAAAGAAAATAAATATTAAAATATCATAAGAAATTAATTAAAAAATTAAAAATGTGTATTCGGTCAGGAAGAACACTGTACCAGATTTAAAATAAGGTATACTTTATGGTTCTAATATGAATCTAAAACTACTTTTTGGATGATTTTAGATATAGGGGTTTCAGCCAGTTCTGGTGTCTTAAATCAAATATACTTATATCTTAGGTTACATGGTTTTTCTGTTTGTCAACATTGCTGTGTTTACTAATATCTTGCAGATAAACGAGCTCATACAGCCCTTACGGAGTGCTTAACCAAAGTTGAATACATGTATACAATTTCCATGTACATATGCATGTATGTATGTCTGCTTTTTGTGATTAGACCAACCACTCAAAATCGCAAATAAAAATGGCACACGTTTCAGTCCCTTTTCCCTTAGGTGTCGTTTCTACTCGAAACGAGCCTCTTCCTGGCTGGCAATGTGGGACGGCCGGGACTACTTGTCTAAACTGTTAATCTTAAAAATCAAAACTGTGTTACATTTTAAGGCAATATCATCTGTCTACATTTCACATGCGTATGCTTACAAAATATTATTTATTCCGTGACGTCCTCATCACAAAAAACACCCATATTTATGTAATTTGCCGTGAAACGATTCCAATCCAATGTATTTGACCGGACTACATTATCCTCTTCACCTCATTTTTAACTACTCCGCTGGTATATATAGAAACCGCAGTGCATTGTTGGGGTCAAGATTCTGACGCCCATAAACCCTAAACAGTATAGTCGTACTGTTCAGAGTCCGAGTCTGCGCAGTGTGTGAAGACGTATCAAAGTTGGAAGGAAAGATATATAGAAAATATGAACCTCGTTATTGATAGTCACGACATGTCTTAATGAGCGACCATCTGTAACCTTGTTATACTCCAATCTATGACGGGATGTATTATGGTATGTCTACGGTCCGTCCGTTAACTTTTAGTGTCGCAGCGTTAACTTTCAGGGGTTTCGATGGATGCACAATTTGCGGTGATCTTGTTATCACTGGTATAGTTTTTGTCTAAGGAACAGGGTATATTTAACTTCCAGTTGACTTCTGTTGGTGTAACTGTAAATGTTTAATGTTCAGTTGAAACTCTAAAAAAATTAAAGTTATATCCCGTCACAGACAGAAAAACTGTGTATGTTCATGAATAATTTAGTGATCACTTTGATGAATGCTACATATGCATCATATAATTTTCTCAGGTATGAGTTTTCAATCATTCTATTATATGCATGTACTATATTTTGTCATTTTATACAAATAAGTTATATATACAAACTCGAGATAATTCAACCTTAAAATTAAAAGGGCTCTATCTCTGATCATCTGGGTTTGGATAAAGGTTTGTGCGGCCCTAAATTTTCTTTAAAATATACCCTGGTAAAGAATACAATTATTGTTTAGCGCTGCAGAGTGAAAAGATTTAACATCAGTTGTAATGTATTGTTCTCGACATGACTGCAATTACGACTGTGTCTAGGCTATGAGAAGAACTCTCAGGGTCGTGATACCAAAACTAATCTAAAATAGATATAGACCTTGGTTTGCAATGGTCCTCTATTGGCTCGGTTGTTACGTATGCTAAAACTGGTAGGGCATGTATTTTGGATTCGAGTACTCGAGGGGCATAACTCTACTTTAACTCGAGTAACTGTTTCTGTGACAGCACATGGAGGATATATGTGAGGTATATTAATGAACATCTTTTATCGATACGGTACAAGTAAAAATCGGACGTTTGGACCCGAGTACTCCGTATGAATTACCTGGACTTGAACACTCAAGTACCCGGTACGAATTACCTGGATTTGATCACTCGAGTACTCGGTACCAATTACTTGGACTCGATCATTCTGAGTACTGGGTTTGATCACTTGAGCACTTCGTACGAATTATACGGAATTAATCACTCGAGTACTCGGTGCGAATTAACTGGACTTGATTACGAGGACGAGGTGTCTAGCTTCCTATAACTGTCACTTCAGTCATGCAGCATTTCAAAATGTGCTCTATCAAGTACCCTCTACTTTTTTAACTTCAGATACATTTAGCTTCGCATAGTCAAAGACCATCTGACGACAAAATATCATGTTAACATCAGTAATTTCTGTAATAACTTAAACTTTACATTTCTGCAGAACGGCATGCTAAGGTAACCAATTTAGCTGATATGAAAAAAATTACTTCCCTTTTGTAAGTTTATATAATTACAACAATTTTTACCCATACAAGTTATATAATGATAATGTTATATAATGATATACTTCCCAATACCAGTAATGTAAATGGCGTGATGTTTGATAAACAAATCGACATACATATTTATCTGTTTAGATAGTTATCTACATTCTAAATAGGCTCTTGGTATGCATACATATATAATAAATGATGTATCTTATACGATATATATATATATATATATATATATATATATAGTATTTACAACAGACCTATATGTATATGCTTGGATTGTTAGCTGTATGCAGAACAGGCGTTGTGTATGCGTACATACGATATATGATATATATATATATATATATATATATATATATATATATATATATATATATATATATATATTAAGTTATGTTTTAAATATATATATGTGTATTTTTTTAAGTTACGACATGTAATGAATAATGTATAGCCCACGCACTGACGTCACTTTTGTGCCATTTTATCAATTAATATGCCATTCAGGATTTCACTCATATATACGCCTCGTGATCACGATGTTTCATATTCATTTCCTCAATTACTGTGAGAGACATAATTACTGACATTATGTAAAGTTATTGATATATGAGGTTTACATAATAGGCCTGTATGTACTGTTTGCTTCGGGTTCCTTTCCAGGAACAAACGCATTGTATGCATATGACACCAGCCGCGCTGGTTCATGATTGTTAGCGAACGTGGACAATTAACAAAAAGAGCCTGACCCAGTTCACAGAAATAGTTTCGAATAAGTAATTACTGATGATAAACCTGGTAATTAGCAGAGTTAATACCGTAAGGTTCAAGGAATGCAGTTGAATGGGAATTCCGGTTTTTGTTTAAAGGGTCCTATTCCGTTATCTGACGTATATTAACTTAAGATAAAGCCTTTGACCATACACAGGCTGTTGATCGGGGGGCACTTCAAACGCACATAGTGAGGGTCTCTGGCGAAGAGTCAGACGGACCAGAGTTTTGCAAATGGCGTTTACAACAAGTTAACTTTCAACTTCCTAATATATTCAATCAACTATCTTCAGTTACATGATGTCTCTGTTTGTCAACATGGGCGTATATGTAACGTGTTAACTCGTAGATAAACAAGCTTATAATTCGAAATAGAGGCATTATAAAATAACTTTTTCTAATAATAAAGAATCATATAAAATAAAATAATATAATATAATACAATTTAATATAGTATAATATAATATAATATAATATAATATAATATAATATAATATAATATGATATAATATAATATAATATAATATAATATAATAGAAAATAATATCATATAGGATAATAGAAATATAATATAATAGAAAATAAAATCTAATAAAATAGAACAAAAACAAAATCAAATCAAATCAAGTAAACTATAATATAATATAATAATACTGCTTTCACATGGCAACTGCGCCTAACCTTTTTTGGTCAATGCGAATTGCAGAAACCTTTTTGCTGATTTTACAAAGCAAATGAATCAAAACGGTTTGGGCCAGAGCCCGGGTGTCACATGCACGTGGCTTCTTGATTCCTAGCTAGGGACTTCAATATTAGACCACGACTAAAACGTGGATTGAAAACAATTTAGCGAAAACGGATTCCGTTCACATTCATATGCACACACACACACATATATATATTAATATAAATCTTTGATGGGCGGGGGGCCGGGTTACATTTGTAGCATATGTCACTGTGGATTAATACTATACAATATATAATATTCTTGTAGCATATGTCACTGTGTATTAATACTATACAATATATGATATACTTGAAGCATATGTCACTGTGTATTAAAACTATACAATATAATATATTTCATATAAACGTACAGCGCATGATGTCTAAGAGAAAACTCACCGTCTGTCACCAGCACCGAGCATATGATTGACAGCCGGGGGTGACCAGAAGTCGTATAACTAAGTCTGTTTACCAGAGCCTTGACAATCAACAATGTACTAGATGTTGAGATTAGATGCGATCAAGAGATAAACTAAATGTGTGGGTTATTGTGGAAGCGCTTTGTCTTTTTATATCTGATGCTCCATGCAACTGTTCGGGTTCATTTTTGAGCTAGGCTTCTAAATTCCCCGTACTGCATTAAATATATAGTAAAACCTGGCCTAACGACCACCTCAGTTTACCGGCCACCAAAAAATAACAACCACTTTTCACATTCCAAATTCTTTATTGCTCTTAATATCAGACCTCGCTCAGAAGACTGTCTCGAAAATGCTACCACTTTATCGGGTTCCCCATGGCCTTGGTAATTTCGAAGTTTCACTGTATCTTCAATTAATTTGTTAATTCCTAAATTATTTAGTAAAACTCTTTACAGCCAAAGGTAACGCAAAGCTTGGTCAATACAAGCTTTCACGAAATTCACCTATTAAAGGGGTCTATCCCGATATCTGATGTTCATTAAATAAGATAATCCTTTGAAACCAGAGTGCATACCTCCGCGAACTCATATACGTCCCAAAACTAAAAATTTAACAACACATGATCCTTTATACCCATATTAATTCACTAAAATTCAACAAATGCCATGTGATATTGACAACAAATTTGAAATTAAAAATGGATTCAGAGGTAACCAGTTAACTGAGTCATAAAAAAATAAAGATTCCTTATACTTGTAACTCACAACATATATCTTACGGATTCTTTTTAAACGTTCGCTAGTGTTCTTTGTATAAATTCATGATTGTAGTCTGTTTTGTATAAAAGCGGACTATCTATTAAAAAGTAATTTCTGTGTCCACGGGTTATTTTGGGAATTATGCGCTGCTCCACACTCTAGTAATAATCCAAAAGCAAACTGGAGACAGTCCGTATTAATTCTGTATAAAATCTGTTGAATATCTGACACCACTGCAATTATCTGTAGGGTCCCAAAACTGACCAGAAAGTTACACTCTTAGTGCTCGCTGGTATTTACCTTTCTGCCGGCTCTAAACACAGCCCTTATTTATAGCTTCTCACCCGAAAATTCTAGAAATAGAAAATTCCAAAGAACAATATACACGCACATGAACAGACCCGGAACATCTAGAACAAAAAAGAACGGGGTGTCTCTACACTTCAGACCCCACACGCGAGCCAGCGCCCAACAAGCGAGGTTCCCATAGCAACGAACTATGCCTGCGCTACACGAATCAGAATGTCAACAGACACATGTAACACTCCTGCGCACAATAAAACAGACACCCGTAAATATATATATATATATATATATAATGTGTGCAGGCGTGTGTGGAGGGTTAGCTCGTAGTCATCCTACTTTTTGTGTGACAAACCTTAAGTAAATGTTTAGTCCCTGCATGATGTATTTAGTTATTACAAGGTTATCCTCTAGACATTATACTCGGATAAACGCATTTACGATAAAAGCATTCTGCCTTTTTATCAATAATATAATAGACTCGATCCTGGTTAGGATATAATGATATATGTAATATATATATATATATATATATATATATATATATATATATATATATATATATATATATGAACGTATATACAAATATGTTTTATGTATTTAAATATCTATGTATGTATATATGTGTATATCAGTTGTATATCACTTATATATAAGATGATGATACCGGTCCTGCGTCGGGACAGGTCACCATCCCGGGTTTGTGAGATACGAGGTTTCAATGGACGGAGTTGATTTGGGCCATGTTCACCTGCATAGCGTCTCATAGATAGCTCTTCGACAGACCCTTCGCAAGTAATGTCAACTATCTCCTGGTTTATGGGGCAATATGGGAAAATCGCCCCCTTTAATGCACACTCAGCGTCGTTCCTGACACCTCAAGATTTCCGAAGCGTGGCCATAAAGATCTTGTGTGATAGCGGTTGAATGCCTCTACCGTCAATTGTGATAAAAATTAGAGAGCCGGAAAGGGTAGGTTTAAATATACATTGATTTTTACCCCGAAATATTATGAGTTTAGGAGAGGCAGTAAAAACTACAAATATCAATGATTATTGCTATTGTTAGTGTGTCATAAAACATTTATTGTACCACATGTGCATGAAATACATTATAATTATCTCACTGTCATACATGTAACATCATACAAAGCCAGCACTTTCTCTCTTCGTTAAACACATTTGTATAATCTCTATACATCTTTATTATAGGGGATTGCAGATAAATAATATAAATACCTTTACAGAGAGAGAGAGATATAAATCTATGTATGTACGGACAGATGCTCTGTGTAATCATGTTTATTTTACAGATGAGCTGTGCTGGTATACTGGATGCTGTGTGCAGAACAATCAACGCGTTAAGAAAGGGTCTGTTATGAAACAACTTTCATAATCACAAAACCATTAGTCTGCTTCCTGTTTCCGTTTCCTATCTTTTCTTATCACATGTATAGGTTACAGATATATTGTAGCAGGTTACAGATATATTGTTTTCCGTTGTTGTTTTTATCCCTCTTAGTATCAGTTAAGCCTTATTGTTGGTTATCGGAGAGCGTTTAACTGTCACTCTGAAAGGCTATGTTTTCATTTTTTAAAATATGTCTGTCTGCTTATCTGTCAGTCAATCTGACTGTTTCATGCAATCTGTGGCACATGATAAATTAGTTTTCATCCCAATACTTATACTAATCTGCCCATTGCCCTAAAAACCAAGAACGAAGCTAGGAAATCTTGTTTTCACGTGT